>JACDQD010000022.1:0-45414 GCA_019843655.1 Lethocerus indicus | reverse complement strand
TTGTACTTCGTTCAGTTACGTATTGCTGGACATAGAATAACGTCGGTACAGCGGGTGGTACCCCAAATCCGCCGTTTCTATTCTATAGTCCCCAGCCCGGAACTGTGTGTATAGCCCGGTAGTAGGAAGCAAAATAGACATTTAGAAACAAAGATCATCCTGATATCATTAATATTAACGGAGATAGAATAACGTCGGTACACACCCCGGGTGGTACCCCAAATCCGCCGTTTCTATTCTATAGTCCCAAGCCCGGAACTGCGTGTATAGCCCGGTAGTAGGAAGCAAAAGAGACATTTAGAAACAAAGATCATCCTGATATCATTAATATTAACGGAGATAGAATAACGTCGGTACACACCCCGGGTGGTACCCCAAATCCGCCGTTTCTATTCTATAGTCCCAGCCCGGAACTGCGTGTAGCCCGGTAGTAGGAGCAAAATAGACATTTAGAAACAAAGATCATCCTGATATCATTAATATTAACGGAGATAGAATAACGTCGGTACACACCCCGGGTGGTACCCAAATCCGCCGTTTCTATTCTATAGTCCCAGCCCGGAACTGTGTGTATAGCCCGGTAGTAGGAAGCAAAATAGACATTTAGAAACAAAGATCATCCTGATATCATTAATATTAACGGAGATAGAATAACGTCGGTACACACCCCCGGTGGTACCCCAAATCCGCCGTTTCTATTCTATAGTCCCCAGCCCGGAACTGCGTGTATAGCCCGGTAGTAGGAAGCAAAAGAGACATTTAGAAACAAAGATCATCCTGATATCATTAATATTAACGGAGATAGAATAACGTCGGTACACAACACCGGGTGGTACCCCAAATCCGCCGTTTCTATTCTATAGTCCCCAGCCCGGAACTGTGTGTATAGCCCGGTAGTAGGAAGCAAAATAGACATTTAGAAACAAAGATCATCCTGATATCATTAATATTAACGGAGATAGAATAACGTCGGTACACACCCCCGGGTGGTACCCCAAATCCGCCGTTTCTATTCTATAGTCCCCAGCCCGGAACTGTGTGTATAGCCCGGTAGTAGGAAGCAAAGAGACATTTAGAAACAAAGATCATCCTGATATCATTAATATTAACGGAGATAGAATAACGTCGGTACACACCCCGGGTGGTACCCCAAATCCGCCGTTTCTATTCTATAGTCCCCAGCCCGGAACTGTGTGTATAGCCCGGTAGTAGGAAGCAAAATAGACATTTAGAAACAAAGATCATCCTGATATCATTAATATTAACGGAGATAGAATAACGTCGGTACACACCCCCGGGTGGTACCCCAAATCCGCCGTTTCTATTCTATAGTCCCCAGCCCGGAACTGTGTGTATAGCCCGGTAGTAGGAAGCAAAATAGACATTTAGAAACAAAGATCATCCTGATATCATTAATATTAACGGAGATAGAGTGACATTTAACCCCAAAATAGAGAGGTCGGAAATCGAAAAATAAGGTTTTTCGAAAATTTTCAGATATCGGCCCCATATTGCACCCACAAGTGTATTTATGTGAGCTACACTTGCCCCTAAAAGGAGAGCCTTGAAATCGAAAAATAAGGTTTTTCGAAAATTTTCAGATATCGGCCCCATATTGCACCCACAAGTGTATTTATGTGAGCTACACTTGCCCCTAAAAGGAGGGCCTTGAAATCGAAAAATAAGGTTTTTCGAAAATTTTCAGATATCGGCCCCATATTGCACCCACAAGTGTATTTAATTGAGCTACACTTGCCCCTAAAAGGCCTTGAAATCGAAAAATAAGGTTTTCGAAAATTTTCAGATATCGGCCCCATATTGCACCCACAAGTGTATTTATGTGAGCTACACTTGCCCCTAAAGGAGGGCCTTGAAATCGAAAAATAAGGTTTTCGAAAATTTTCAGATATCGGCCCCATATTGCACCTAAGTGTATTTATGTGAGCTACACTTGCCCTAAAGGAGGGCCTTGAAATCGAAAATAAGGTTTTTCGAAAATTTTCAGATATCGGCCCCATATTGCACCCACAAGTGTATTTATGTGAGCTACACTTGCCCCTAAAGGAGAACCTTGAAATCGAAAAATAAGGTTTTCGAAAATTTTCAGATATCGGCCCCATATTGCACCCAAGTGTATTTATGTGAGCTACACTTGCCCCTAAAGGCGAAATCGAAAATAAGGTTTTCGAAAATTTTCAGATATCGGCCCCATATTGCACCCACAAGTGTATTTATGTGAGCTACACTTGCCCCTAAAAGGAGGGCCTTGAAATCGAAAAATAAGGTTTTTCGAAAATTTTCTATCGGCCCCATATTGCACCCACAAGTGTATTTATGTGAGCTACACTTGCCCCTAAAGGAGAGCCTTGAAATCGAAAATAAGGTTTTCGAAAATTTTCAGATATCGGCCCATATTGCACCCACAAGTGTATTTATGTGAGCTACACTTGCCCCTAAAGGAGGGCCTTGAAATCGAAAAATAAGGTTTTCGAAAATTTTCAGATATCGGCCCCATATTACCCACAAGTGTATTTATGTGAGCTACACTTGCCCCTAAAAGGAGGGCCTTGAAATCGAAAATAAGGTTTTCGAAAATTTTCAGATATCGGCCCCATATTGCACCCACAGTGTATTTATGTGAGCTACACTTGCCCCTAAAAGGAGGCCTTGAAATCGAAAAATAAGGTTTTCGAAAATTTTCAGATATCAGCCCCATATTGCACCCACAGTGTATTTATGTGAGCTACACTTGCCCCTAAAGGAGGGCCTTGAAATCGAAAATAAGTTTTTCGAAAATTTTCAGATATCGGCCCCATATTACAAGTGTATTTATGAGCTACACTTGCCCCTAAAGGAGGGCCTTGAAATCGAAAATAAGGTTTTCGAAAATTTTCAGATATCGGCCCCATATTGACAAGTGTATTTATGAGCTACACTTGCCCCTAAAGGAGGGCCTTGAAATCGAAAATAAGGTTTTCGAAAATTTTCAGATATCGGCCCCATATTGCCCACAAGTGTATTTATGTGAGCTACACTTGCCCCTAAAGGAGAGCCTTGAAATCGAAAAATAAGGTTTTTCGAAAATTTTCAGATATCGGCCCCATATTGCACCCACAAGTGTATTTATGTGAGCTACACTTGCCCCTAAAAGGAGAGCCTTGAAATCGAAAATAAGGTTTTCGAAAATTTTCAGATATCGGCCCCATATTGCACCCACAAGTGTATTTATGTGAGCTACACTTGCCCTAAAAGGAGGGCCTTGAAATCGAAAAATAAGGTTTTCGAAAATTTTCAGATATCGGCCCCATATTGCACCCACAAGTGTATTTATGTGAGCTACACTTGCCCTAAAAGGAGAGCCTTGAAATCGAAAATAAGGTTTTTCGAATTTTCAGATATCGGCCCCATATACCCCAAGTGTATTTATGTGAGCTACACTTGCCCCTAAAGGAGGGCCTTGAAATCGAAAAATAGGTTTTCGAAAATTTTCAGATATCGGCCCCATATTGCACCCACAGGGTGATATGTGAGCTACACTTGCCCCTAAAAGGAGGGCCTTGAAATCGAAAAATAAGGTTTTCGAAAATTTTCAGATATCGGCCCCATATTGCACCCAAAGTGTATTTATGTGAGCTACACTTGCCCCTAAAGGAGCCTTGAAATCGAAAAATAAGGTTTTTCGAAAATTTTCAGATATCGGCCCCATATTGCACCCACAAGTGTATTTATGTGAGCTACTTGCCCCTAAAGGAGAGCCTTGAAATCGAAAAATAGGTTTTCGAAAATTTTCAGATATCGGCCCCATATTGCACCCACAAGTGTATTTATATGAGCTACACTTGCCCCTAAAAGGAGGCCCTGAAATCGAAAAATAAGGTTTTCGAAAACAGATATCAGCCCCATATTACCCAAGTGTATTATGTGAGCTACACTTGCCCCTAAAAGGAGACTTGAAATCGAAAAAAAAGATTTTCGAAAATTTTCAGATATCGGCCCCATATTGCACCCACAAGTGTATTTATGTGAGCTACACTTGCCCCTAAAGGAGGGCCTTGAAATCGAAAAATAAGGTTTTCGAAAATTTTCAGATATCGGCCCCATATTGCACCCACAAGTGTATTTATGTGAGCTACACTTGCCCCTAAAGGAGGGCCTTGAAATCGAAAAATAAGGTTTTCGAAAATTTTCAGATATCGGCCCCATAACCCACAAGTGTATTTATGTGAGCTACACTTGCCCTAAAGGAGGGCCTTGAAATCGAAAAATAAGGTTTTCGAAAATTTTCAGATATCGGCCCCATATTGCACCACAAGTGTATTTATGTGAGCTACACTTGCCCCTAAAGGAGAGCCTTGAAATCGAAAAATAAGGTTTTCGAAAATTTTCAGATATCGGCTATATTGCACCCACAAGTGTATTTATGTGAGTATTTACATGTGAGCTACACCCCCTAAAGGAGGCCTTGAAATCGAAAATAAGGTTTTCGAAAATTTTCAGATATCGGCCCCCATATTGCACCCACAAGTGTATTTATGTGAGCTACACTTGCCCCTAAAAGGAGGGCCTTGAAATCGAAAAATAAGTTTTCAAAATTTTCAGATATCGGCCCCATATTGCACCCCAAGTGTATTAATGTGAGCTACACTTGCCCCTAAAGGAGGGCCTTGAAATCGAAAATAAGGTTTTCGAAAATTTTCAGATATCGGCCCATATTACCCACAAGTGTATTTATGTGAGCTACACTTGCCCCTAAAAGGCCTTGGGAAATCGAAAAATAAGGTTTTCGAAAAATTTTCAGATATCGGCCCCATATTGCACCACAAGTGTATTTATGTGAGCTACACTTGCCCCTAAAGGAGGAGCCTTGAAATCGAAAAATAAGGTTTTTCGAAAATTTTCAGATATCGGCCCCATATTGCACCCACAAGTGTATTTATGTGAGCTACACTTGCCCCTAAAGGAGGGCCTTGAAATCGAAAAATAAGGTTTTTCGAAAATTTTCAGATATCGGCCCCATATTGCACCCACAAGTGTATTTAATGTGAGCTACACTTGCCCTAAAAAGGAGGGCCTTGAAATCGAAAAATAAGGTTTTCGAAAATTTTCAGATATCATATTGCACCCACAAGTGTATTAATGTGAGCTACTTGCCCCTAAAAGGAGGGCCTTGAAATCGAAAATAAGGTTTTCGAAAATTTTCAGATATCGGCCCCATATTGCACCCACAAGTGTATTATGTGAGCTACACTTGCCCTAAAGGAGGGCCTTGAAATCGAAAAATAAGGTTTTTCGAAAATTTTCAGATATCGGCCCCATATTGCACCCACAAGTGTATTTAATGTGAGCTACACTTGCCCCTAAAAGGAGGGCCTTGAAATCGAAAAATAAGGTTTTTCGAAAATTTTCAGATATCGGCCCCATATTGCACCCACAATTGTATTTATGTGAGCTACACTTGCCCCTAAAAGGAGGGCCTTGAAATCGAAAAATAAGGTTTTTCGAAAATTTTCAGATATCGGCCCCATATTGAACCCACAAGTGTATTTATGTGAGCTACACTTGCCCCTAAAAGGAGGGCCTTGAAATCGAAAAATAAGGTTTTTCGAAAATTTTCAGATATCGGCCCCATATTGCACCCACAAGTGTATTAATGGGGCTACACTTGCCCCTAAAAGGAGGGCCTTGAAATCGAAAAATAAGGTTTTTCGAAAATTTTCAGATATCGGCCCCATATTGCACCCACAAGTGTATTAATGCGAGCTACCTTGCCCGTAAATTGGGCCTGGAAATCGAAAAATAAGGTTTTTCGAAAATTTTCAGATATCGGCCCCATATTGCACCCACAAGTGTATTTATGTGAGCTACACTTGCCCCTAAAAGGAGGGCCTTGAAATCGAAAAATAAGGTTTTTCGAAAATTTTCAGATATCGGCCCCATATTGCACCCACAAGTGTATTTATGTGAGCTACACTTGCCCCTAAAAGGAGGGCCTTGAAATCGAAAAATAAGGTTTTTCGAAAATTTTCAGATATCGGCCCCATATTGCACCCACAAGTGTATTTATGTGAGCTACACTTGCCCCTAAAAGGAGGGCCTTGAAATCGAAAAATAAGGTTTTTCGAAAATTTTCAGATATCGGCCCCATATTGCACCCACAAGTGTATTAATGTGAGCTACACTTGCCCCTAAAAGGAGGGCCTTGAAATCGAAAAATAAGGTTTTTCGAAAATTTTCAGATATCGGCCCCATATTGCACCCACAAGTGTATTTATGTGAGCTACACTTGCCCCTAAAAGGAGGGCCTTGAAATCGAAAAATAAGGTTTTTCGAAAATTTTCAGATATCGGCCCCATATTGCACCCACAAGTGTATTTATGTGAGCTACACTTGCCCCTAAAAGGAGGGCCTTGAAATCGAAAAATAAGGTTTTTCGAATATTTTCAGATATCGGCCCCATATTGCACCCACAAGTGTATTTATGTGAGCTACACTTGCCCCTAAAGGAGGGCCTTGAAATCGAAAAATAAGGTTTTTCGAAAATTTTCAGATATCGGCCCCATATTGCACCCACAAGTGTATTTATGTGAGCTACACTTGCCCCTAAAAGGAGGGCCTTGAAATCGAAAAATAAGGTTTTTCGAAAATTTTCAGATATCGGCCCCATATTGCACCCACAAGTGTATTTATGTGAGCTACACTTGCCCCTAAAAGGAGGGCCTTGAAATCGAAAAATATGGTTTTTCGAAAATTTTCAGATATCGGCCCCATATTGCACCCACAAGTGTATTAATGTGAGCTACACTTGCCCCTAAAAGGAGGGGTCGGAAATCTAAAATTAAGGTTTTTCGAAAATTTTTCTAAATTTGCGTCCAAAACCCCTTTTTGGCCAATATTTTGCTTATTAAAAAGCCTCTTTTTGGCCGAGTTTATGCCTAAAAACCCCTTTTCTGGTCGATTTTATGGCCTGATAAGCCCCTTTTGGGCCAATTTACGCCAAAAACTCCTTTTGGGTCGATTTTGAGCCTAAAAGCCCTGTCCTGGGCCTATTTTGGACGTAAAACCCCATTTTTGGCCGAGTTTAGGCCTAAAAGCACTTTCCGGGCCGGTTTTGGCCTGAAACGCCCTTTGGGTCAATTTTGGGTCTAAAAGCGCCTTTTTATTTCGATTTTGAGCTTAAAACCCCTTTTTGGGCTAATTTTTGGCCTAAAAGCGCCTTTTTGGGCCAATTGTGGGTCTTAAATCGCCTTTTTGGCCCATTTTCGGGTATGAAATTGCCTTTTTGTGTCTAAAACCGCCTTTTTGGGCCAATTTAGGGTCTAATATCGCCTTTTGGGCCAATTTAGGGTCTAAAATCGCGTTTTTGGCCAATTTCGGGTCTAAAACTGCCTTTTAGCCCAATTCTGGGTCTAATATCGCCTTTTGGGCCTATTTACGGTCTAAAATCGCCTTTTTGGGTCTAAAACTGCCTTTTTAGACCAATTCTGGGTCTGAAACAGCCTTTTTGGGCCAATTTTGTGTCTAAAACCGCCTTTTGTGGGCCAATTTACAGTTTAGACCGCCTTTTGCGCCGATTTCGGGTCCAGAAACCGCCATTTTGGTGCCGAACGGCGGTTTTCTGACACAAAATTGGCCCGAACGGGCGGTTTCTATTCGAAAATCGGCCCAAAGGGCGGCCCTTTAAACGCAGAATCTCAGATCGGTCCAGCCGCAAGTGAGTCACGCCTAGTAGCAGTTCTAAGGCCGTTGTCGACGGGATATCTGCTATGATATTTCAATAAGCATCGATGGTTTTTATTGCAAGTTTTATTATTGTAAATTTTCTCCCCACGTTAATTAAATATAATTATTTCTCTGTTTCGTAGCCCAGTTCATGTATTTGTACCAATCAATCCACTTCCAGTCTCCTGAACGATCCGGCGACTCCGGCGAGTATCAGCTCGTCCTCCAGCTGTTCCACGAATCTCGAATAGGACGACGTCCCTTTGCCGGCGCCCATTTCAATTTCCATCTCGTCCAACGCCAACAGGGTTTCCCTCATCGCCAGTAGCCGTCTCTTGAAAGCTTCTGAAAGTGTCATATTATTATTGAAAAAAAACATGCTCACCATTTGGGACTGAATACAATGTATATATATATATATATATATATATATATATATATACATGGAAACAACGCGTAAAATATATGTACATTAGGTTGATGAGAATATACAATGTATAGAATTGAAAATAATAAACTTTATCGGCCGTTGGCCGCAGTACAGAAATGTCTGACAGAGCGCGCTGTTCGGTGTCGCAGCTCGGCGTTTGTGCCAGAAAAATGTTCTCGTCGACCGAATTCAATATATATATATATATATATATATATATATATATATATATATATATATATATATATATATATATACAACGAGACAACGCGTAAAAGGCGAATATAAAGTGTATAGAATTGAAAATAACAAACTTTATCGGTACGGAAAGTGTCTCACAGAGCGCGCTGTCGTCGTTGCCGCTGGCCGTATTCAGTGTATATACAACGAAACAACGCGTAAATTATATATATATATATATATATATATATATATATATATATATATATATATATACGTATAGAATGTATAGAATAGAGAAAATAACCGACCGATCATCTCGGCCATCGGCACCTCTCCGCCGTATTCCTTCGGGAGGATTCTGACGTCGACGTATTTCTTCAGGTCGTCAACGTCCCTGTGCAACTGTAACAATGGGAGAAATATTCGGGTGAAAATTATATAATGAATCGATTGGAAATGAAAAAATTTTTGAGTGTCAGCTCCGTGTTTACCGTTATGCGCTTTTTCAATTTGTCGCTGAGAAGATTCGTGAAAAGTCGAATATCCTCGAGGCGTAGGCGGGGACGTTGACGAAATGGGTCGATTTGTGGCGCATCGGCGTCGAATACTGTAATATACAGGAGGCACTTTTTCTATATATATATATATATATATATATATAAAACGGTATATAGAAGAAAGTGTATATATACACTACCTGTATACATCTCATCATGTTCCTGATGTCCGCCAAAGACCAAAGGCTTAGGTGTCCCATCGACAGCCCAGACTCGTCGTTTATGTGCGTATATCCTGTTTCGGTGAACAGAAAAATGTGACATGCAGAGAGAGAGAGAGAGAGAGAGAGATTTATACATTGAGAGGAGGTCTTTGGCGGGTCTTTGTTTTCTCACCTCTTATCTGATTCACTTGGTCGTCCATCAAAGACTCGACCGCTATACTGTGCACCCTGGCCATATCTCGGCTCGTATATTTGTACGGATCGAAATTCTTGGCGACCGAAAATATCACGCAGCGTCCCAACAGGTCCCTCTCCAGAAGGGGAAAACAGTAGCTTCAAAATAGAGGACATTATATAAATCTATATACAAAACGGAAAATTGTAGCAGAATAATTTCTGAATTCGTATAAGGAAAGAGAAAATTTTTCCTATTCTCAAAATTATAAATACATTTTAATACGTTAAAATATAATATCGAATCGTTTCTCCGTTTCTCATACAATTATTGAACGCAATTCGGTCCAAAGACGCCATTCGCCGGTGACGTCATCGCACAAGTGAGAATACCGGAACGCACACTGCCTCCTATATTACTAATATTATTACTATTACCGATATTAATATTAGTAATAATATTAGTATTGGAGTAGTGTTGAGGGCTTTTTTTTCTTTTATTGGGGGAAAAATAAAATTACGAAAGGAGAGAAATAAAAAAATAAAACCGATAATACGCGCGGTGTGCGCTCGGGCAAAATGGCGTCCAGATATACTGAGGTGTATTAGGGCCGTTACAGCCTTCGATTTAACGAATATTCAACCGGTTTTCTTGTATATTTTGCGTTAAAAAAAAAAAGAAGAGGTTTCCAGTCGTATTCCGACCGGGGACTATTACACCGGGATATCCTCTCGGGGAATTTCAGGTTCTAAGGAATTATTTCTTTGCATATTACCCGGCGTCTATTATTTCGGCGATTGTCTTCTCTGTGACGTCAGATTCCTGAACCAGTCTGGATATAGTTGCCTGATGGCCAGATAGCGTTGCAGCATCTCCTGGGCCAACGGCAGGGAGAATTTCTTCGTCCTTAGGAACCTCAACAGGAATTGGTCATCTGCCGAAGACATTGGGGGATGACGATGAAAAACGGTGAAAATTTAAGGCGTAAATTAAATTTTTTTCTCCGGTATACTGACACATACCCGTCCTGCAGTTCCTGATCTCTCCGTTCTTCAGTATCCACGCCCTGAACGCCTCCAACGACTGAGTCCTCGTCCCGTCGTCCTCCCGGAGGTCATCCTTGGCCAGACGCCTCAGATCTTCGTCGGCTAAAGGAGATTCTTCCGTTATCCCCTGCCCGGCCACCATACTCTGAGCAGGATATGGATATATATGTGTGTAGAGAGAATAAAATTGATGATACCAACTCATGTTGTATCGGTTTGAGAGAGAGAGAGAAAGAGAGAACAAAGGTGAAAGTGTCTTCAGACCTTGAAGTCTGACATAGAGAGAGAGAGAGTTGTTGAAAACCTGCGTCACAAAAAGTCTGTATTATGTGACTCACAACACTTGAAAGAAAATGGGAGAAATGATGGAGGAGTTTGGGACCAATTCAATTTTTGAAATGTCGCGACGAAGACGAGTACTGAAGACGGCGAACAGCCGAAAAAATCAACCCCACCCCGGGTCCAAGCAAAGACCAAACCAAGCGTGTGTTTTTAGTGGGGGAACTCTTTCGACAACCCAATTTCCCTTTTTCCAATTTTCCTTTCTCCCTCGGGGGGGGGGGGTGGGAGGAGTAGTCACGGTCATAATTCTGACCCACAAATAAAATTATACAGACTTTGGAAAGTCAACCAAAAGTAACGATTATGACGGGCTTTCTATTCTTATAAACCTGGAAATTTTTTTTGGGGGGGGGGTGGGTGTTTTATATTTGACCCAGAACTTTGCCCGACCTATATATATATATATATATATATATATATATATATTAGAGGGAAAATTACCCATTTCACAACCCTACATTACCTTCATTTCACGTATAGAAAATTTTCACACGTCCTCTATATATATATATATATATATATATATATATATATATATATATATATATATATATATATATATATTCTCACGAAACTTTCGCCTGTATAAAAAAAAAAAAATGACGGATCGGGGTCACAAAATTTCGCAACTCTCGAGGTAACGTTATTATTATTACGCTGTACATTGTTTTTTTATACAAGAACATATATATTTTTTAAATATTTTGCCTAAATATAAGTGTCGTATAAACGCTCTCTTGGACGGAGACAGCGAGCGCCGCCTGGAGGTGAAATTCTGAACCGATTTTTATATATAAATTATGCGTACATAATATTATAGTTATTGAATTTCAATTAAAAAAAAAAAAAATAATAATAATGCCGTTTTCGTCTGTCTATACCAGAAAATTCTCCGATAAGCCCGTGCCGTGTACCTTGAAAGTTCTGTCGGTTGTACTTACTCAAGTTGATATCTTCTTATAAAAGGACGAAAACTGAAAAAAAAACTCTCCCGTGGCCGAATACTGAGGAGGACGCCGCGAAACTGAAAGTCGAATACGTCGAGAAACTTTCACTTTTCTCATTCTCCTATTCTTTTTTTCCCCACCACAGTATAGTAGAACAGATGATCGAAAACGGCGGTGTCAGTGTTGCCAACTGTAGGCGGGGCGTGGCGGGAAATTTTCCCCGACGCTATAAATTCTACATTCTCATTATATAATTCATTCGCTTTAATTAAACTCGTCCAATAAAGCTTACACAAAATACTTCTACACACAGCGTAATACAACAAACAATAAATACGAGCAATTAATTCCGTACAAATTCTCTCTTTTAGGGTAAGAGAGATACTAAATAATACACTACAATCAGTCCATAAGATATTACGGATAAAATGCAGAATACTGGGGGCCCTCCAATATTCTGCATTCTAATCGATATACTTTGTTCAGAAATACTAAAATAATTTTCTTTTTCATACACTTTATATACAATGTATATATATATATATATATTGTTGCGTACTTTGTAGGTACAACACAATTTGCGCATTAAAATTTGCGTCCTCCGCCCACATCAAGATGTATTGTTTTCTCAGGCCCTTCGGTGGCGTTTATCGTCGGCGACCGCGAAAACCTCTTCGCCAGACCCGTCCTGTCCAATTTGCCGCAAGCATTTTTCGTATCGATTCCACGAATTTGAAAACGGCCGGCAGTTGGTGTTCGCCAAACGCCGTTTAGCCCACGTCGCTATATCCTGTCGGCATCTGGCGCCCGTCGTCCCGTCGCCGTCCTTCAGTACGACGAGAGCGGCCAACTGTCGCCGACGGAAAACCGAAAAATTAAACAGTTTCAAATACCCGTTTTGTGGTCTGCAAAATATATATATATACTGACCTTGTATCCCCAGATAGCGTCCTCGAGCGGTACGACGGCGACGTCGCCGATCGATTCGTTGTCGGCCAGAGCGGTTTCGATTTCGACGGCCGACACGGTGAAACCGCCCGTCGTCACGACCTCTGTCGACGCCTTACCCAATATCCTGTACGCTCCGTCGTATTCAACTATGTCGCCTGTCCCAACAACATATATATATATATAAAGATAGTATATACGGTTGTAAAGTATTAAATTCTTGATTGGTATCTTGACCTGTATCGAACCAATCTCGGCGATAACGTCGTCCTCTCGCCCGTTGGAATACCGATGCGAAACGCCGTCGCCCTTCACCTCGAGCCGACCGATCGGCCGGGCCGACGGCTTGACGGAGGACGACGACCGGAGGAGGCGGTGATCGACGATGGATGAAACGTCGTCGCCCGTCGCCATCCTCCTCGTGCTCAGGTGCGATCCTTCGGCTATGATACGGCCGTCGACGTCTGATATCAGTCGCGTGTACGCCGGGCAGGGGATGACCGACACTGCCTATAAACAGTGTACAAAATCCGACAGGTCATTACTGATATTTGTATATGTATATATATATATATATATATATATATATATAACGATAGATATATTTACCCGTCGCCGTGTGTCGCTCGGTAGAGTCGAAAACTGTACCCGCTTCCGTCGTAGCGCACTGTTCGACTATCGTGTGTCCGGTTATCTCCTCCCAACGGTCGTGAATTCTCGAAGGCAACGGTGACGATATACACGTCATTAGTCTGACGACACAAAATAGAAAACTGAAATATATATATGGAATGCGATACGGCGCGACCGCTGCCAATCGAACGGACCGAGATTCACCTGATTTTGGCCGCACGCCGAGCGTATGTACGCCCGTCATCTTTTCCGATTTAGAAAGCGACACTTGGTACTGGCGTATCAGCGAGTCGTACATTCGGGCGACGCCAGCGAACGGTTGACGCGTTCGCCGACGCCCGATCTGTTCACGCCGAGCAGTTCGCCCACACTTCCGGCCGAATCGAACTCTTTCATCATCACGCATCTGCCCGACAGACAGATATTATTGTGCGGAAATATTTCGATAATAATACACCGATTTAAATAAATATATATATATACCTGGCGCCGACGGATAGAGGACAGAGTAGGACGTCGACGGTGCCAGACCGTGTTCAAGGGCAGTACGTGCAGGACGGAGCCCTTTTGTCCCAGCCGAGGGCGTCGACCAACGATCGCACCTGCGACTCTATATTGGCGAAATTCAATACGACGCCTGTAAAATATTTTCCGTAAACATTAGCGGGGAAATCGACCGCGATTACCGGGCGTTAAAATATTCTGTTACGTTACCTCTGGGCGATCCGTCGTAGTTCCCGCGTGTACATTATCAGCGCATCGCTTCTCGCCGTAGAAATCCGCATCGAGTCCGATATCGTACGGTTCATCGCTGACGCCGGCGAATTTATTATCGTTATTATTACAGTCGCCTTTCTGACGCCATTTCTCCCTGTCAACGGATAGACAGAGCGTTAAGTAGAGTCGCGTGGGCGCAATATTATCGGTCTACCGCGATAAATTGCCGGCCGGTATATATAAAACAGAGAAAATACCGTTCACCTGTGCGCCGTCGACGACGTACAGGCGACAGCCGGCTTTGGCGACGACGTCTTTCACGCCGGCCTCGAATTCGGGCGACGTCATAATGATGCCGCTCCGCGAATCGGCGATTATATGTTCGATTAGCGACGACGGATGATTCGGAGAGATCGGAACGGCTGCAACAGACAGTTCGATTAGGGGTAACATCGTTGAGAATTGTTTTTCCGTAAATTTTTGAATTGCGAACCGATTACCGATCTGCCCGCTGATCCAGCAAGCCCAGAGCGCTATCAGGTAGGACGCGTCGTTACCCATCGCGAGCGACTCTGTTCTGTAGCGCCGACCGGGCCGCGGTTTACGACGGCGGCGATGTCGGCGGCGTAGGCGCCGCCTCCGCCAGCCCGGCGTCGTGTACTCGCCGTCGGCGTCCCCTCAACGCCGACCCCTGTCGCCGTGGCCGACGGCCGTCCTGAACGACGGAATCGCCTGACGCCTGGAAAAAAAACCCCTCCCCGACAGTTTTATTCGATATCGTCCCCCTTATTACGACTTATACCGGACCTGTAGTGGCTCGCCGTTCTCGCCGGACAGAAATTACGGCCAGGCAGCTGTCGCCGGGCGGTACGCGGAGGCGATCCGTGTCGCCAGTCGCCTCGTCGCCATCGCAGCAGAGCCGACAGCGACGTTGGCCATCCGTCCCACTGCTATTATATCGGCGCTGTTCGCTCCAACGACACTAATCCAATTAGCACCGATATTGGCACAATTAGCCGGCTCCTGTAAACAAAACATCATTGCATAATGTTATTGACTGTTTTCGTACGGAAAAATAGAAAATACCGAATTGTTCCGTGCTTTTTACCCCTCTTTGCCTCTTGCGATTTCTCCAACGGAAAATAAACTAAATATAACAAAATATTCTACGCCTTTTTCAGCCGGCTCTGGGGGGGGGGGGTGGTGGTGGGGGGATATTGAAGGCCGGAAAAAAATACAACGCAAAGAAAACTCCGATTAACCGCAACTCATATCTACGAAAATTGAGTTTTCTCGGCGAGAAAACTCCGCGGAGAAAAACTCTGTGCTTCTGGGGTGGGGGAAAATTCGAAATAGAAAAATTGAAACCTAAACGAAAATGGCCTAGGGACGGCAGGAATAAACCGGCGACAGTTTGGCCAACTGCCAGGCATCGTATTACCCGGCCATATTTTTTTTTTTCAATTATATATCGTCGTAACTATCGTAAAGAATTTGAAATTTAAACGCGTACAAAAAAATTCCTACAAACGGAAATATTGAAATGAAAAATTTCTATACAATACGTCCGGCTCCGAGAAGAAATTATCGCCGATAAAAATATAATATACAACGGCGAGCGATGGTATGGCAATCGTCTAACCATCAATTTCACAAATAATTTATAATAGGGCTTTAAAAAAACGTGCACAACACAGCGTATCGTATTAAAAATATTTACAACGCCGCTTGTCCGTGAATTCCGCAATTACTTTGTTGTCAACCCAATATATATATATATATATATATATATATATATATATATATATATATATATATATATATATATATATAAGTTATGGGTTTACGAACGACTTTGACGTTTTTCAAAAGCAAAATTGTCTATCTCCACAAATAAAATAGTATTACATAGATAGCAATTAGAGTGAATAGTTATGAAAAGATACAGTTCAATACTTAGAGATACAAAGTGCGATCAGAGAGACAAAAAGAAAGAAAGAAAGAAAGAAGAAAAAAAAAATTATCCCGACTTACCTTGTTTGCCTACTCGGCACTAACAGTTCCCAGGTATCGGCACCGGTCAATTGATTCGGTTTTGAAAGAAAGTTTTTAAAAATTATAAATTTCATTAACATTAAGATGAGATATAATTGAACGGACTAATTACAACGAATTCAGAACAACGATAACAACTCGTTTATAGACGTGAAAAGAAACAATTCGCAATTAGCTCGGACCGAACTCGAAAATACAATATATAGGGTTTTCCCAACAAAGGGCTTTGTCAAATCTTTATGCCGATGTTTACTATTGCTCAATGCTTCTTGGACTTATATAAAATAAGGTTTTATTAAAATGGACGGAAACGAGATCGGTGACAATCCGATATTTCAGATACTTGTTCGTATTGTATTTATTTGAACCAATTTTGTGTATAAATATAAAATCACAATAGTACTTAGCATTTACAGACCGTATTCGTAGATATATGTTTTGTTCTGTTTCCGCCTCACGATACACTTAGCATTGTACAGAATTGTATATATATATATATATATATATATATATATATATATATATATATATATATATATATATATAATTACAGTGTAGTGAGGATTTCGTAAAGTTATCTCCCGGGTAGTCGTTCGAATATTTAAATCGCACGCTTAGTTTCACTGAATAACATCGTTGGAGGAGTCGACGCTGGAGGATCGACCTCCACTTTGTGGTACCGTTGATTTTGTTGGTTTCCGCCTCTCTTCTCGGGTAGCGAAGTGTCTGTTAGTGCCGCCGGGACTACTGAAGACGGCGAGACTGACAAAAAAGCGCGAGAAAGAGAGCAGACAGAAACACGATGAATCGGCGCTCTTCCTCTACTGAAGACGATCGGAGGAGGCTTGACGACCCTGTCGATCGCCGGCCTGGCCGGGCGGTTAGAGCGGATCGCCGCCGCCGCCGCCCGAAGCTCGACGAGGGCGACGCCGGGAGAAACCGAAAACTTTCAGATTGCCGGTATCCCTCTTGCGGTCGTATTGGTCCTTGTCACCGTGAGGCGTACGCCAGCAGGTAGTGCGTCGGGTGCCAGGCGACGGTGAAGGTCGGCGCTCGACCGCCACCTCGGCGACGTTCACCGGTCTCGACGCGTCGGCTATGTCGATGAAGAGGTCTTCGGAGGCCGACGCCAGAAGCGCCGTCGTGGCTGAAGCTGATCGTCTCACCGGCCAGTCCAACCCTACGCAAAAAAACAATTTTCCCGAATAAAGGTAAATTTGTTACCTTCGACGGGGGGGCGAAACCGCAATTATTCAGTTGTTACCTCGTGAACATCCTAACGAGGCTAGCTCCGGTATATACCAGAGGGAGAGGAGGGCGCCGGCCGATCCCGTGGCGAATACCTGCCCTTCGGTCCATCTCGATGCAGATGCAAGTCGCCGGATGGGCCTTGATTATGTTCTGCAGTTCGAGACCGGAAAACTGGAAAAAAAAACCGAGTGAAAAGTCTGAACGTCGTGGCGCGCCTTTCTTATACACAGATCGGAGATACTCTACCTCAATACGTGTATACAGCCCTGTCCGTTCGTCAGGAAGAACAACTTGCTGTCGTTGTCCCACGCGATTTCGTTGACTTCCAAATTGAACTGTTTCTCGGTCTGTATTTTAAACGTTTTCGTGTCGATGAACGCCACCAGGTCCTCTTTGTTGCCGACGGCTATTGTCGAACCGTCCGGCCCAAGATATATTGATATTTTCGCCTGTTTTAATCGGAAAAAAAACTATATGATTTTACTTATAAATATATGCCCGGAAACTATCTCAATTGTACAAAATGTTTGTAATTTCGACCGATATCGGTCCGAGAGACGTATCTCAAGATCTCGTACACATCTCGTGGCTCAATTAATAAAATACAGAATCGTGACCCGATTCCGCGTTTCGACTCGAAAATAGATACGGTTTTTTTATACCTTTCGTGACTATCGCCGATACGCACTTCTGGCTGCGCACGTCCCACACCCTGACGCTCTTGTCGCCGACGCCGTCGCCAGCAGGTTTGGCTGGCTGGCGTAACAGAGCTGGTCGACGCTGCCTCCGTGGGTCGCTGAACGGTGCTCCTTCACCTGAGCCGAGAACGGACGGAAAAATAATAAGCGGTAGCCGATTTCGATACATCTTTTATATTGTATTATCGAGTCGTATCGCATTTCTCAAGCCGGGTCACGGATAAGAGTCTTCGATACGTTATTATTCGGCCCTTTCTGTGAAACATTCGGGGATTTTTCGTTGAAAGACGAGGAGCTGGGACGTCCGTAGAGGCGACGATGACCGAATAAAGGCCGTTATCGATTTGGGAAGTTAGCGGAGAAGCTTATACGAACGTTTCAAACCGCTTCACGGCTTATCGATTCTCCGCCGTGTACGGCGCAAAGCCTTCAGGTCGGGGAATTTTTCGCTGAAAGACGAGGAGCGCCCGTCGACGATGACCGAATAAACGCGATTATCGAGGACATTGCGGCCGAAGTACCTTATACGAACGTTTGAAACCGTCTACGGCTTATCTCCGACGCCTGTACGGCGAAGCCTTCCGGTCGGGGAATTTTTCAAAGACGAGGGAGTGATGTCGACGATGACCGAATAAAGGCCGATTATCGATTCAGGACGTTGCGGAGAAGCTTATACATGCATCCAAAACCGTCTACGGCTTATCGCTTCTCCGTAAGCCGTGTACAGCCACGAAGCCTTCCGGTCGGGGAATTTTTCATTGAAAGACGAGGGGGAGGTCGACAACGACCGAATAAAGGCCATTATCGGATTCGGAACATTGCGGAGAAGCTTATACGTGCGTCCGCAAAACCGTCTACGCCAGATCTACGCCAAGACGTCGACTCGCTTGAAAATATGTACGAGACACCGGTTGTGGGTCGAATAGCACAAACAATTCGGCCGTCGGGCCGACAGTTGCCGAGTTGTTTTTCTCACCAATCTGTCCTTGTCCAGTGTGAAAACGTTGACCGCCTTGTCGAAAGAGCCGGAGGCGAGACGGGCCCTGTTGCAGCTCCAGCCGACCGAATGCACTTTGGCCGAATGCGCCTGATATTCCCTCACCTTGTTGTGCTTCTTGAAATAATTGGTCAGCTCTTCCACCTTGGCCAATTCCTCGGGGCTGAACATCGTAATATTCTATCTGAAAACGAAATTCAATATAGGCGATCCATCGACAAGGTTCGACCGCGTATTGGGCCCAAAACAGCTGTCGGTGCCAACCTAACGACTCAAAATCGAAAGTATAATTACATTTTATTAAAAAAATGAGAAATCTATTAAATTCTACGATAGAAAATATAATAAAACTGTAGACAATACGGCTAAAAATTTTATATAGATTTTTCGTTCGATATACCGCGCTGGCGGTACTACTATATCATCATTATCACAAATCGTTCGATCGATGATGTCGACATCGAAAATATAAAACCGTTTTCCTTTTATATTATCCCGATACCGTAGGGTTTTGGTTCGCTGGTTGTTTTGTACATATTATATATATACAGTATGTTGTGTTGTTTCCGTCTCCTCTGTCTCTTGCCGTTTCGGCCTTTTGCTAAACCCTGGGGCCGTTTCGGCCGCTCGCCACCTTCAGTAGAGCCGCACTAATCATTAAGAGCGGATTAACAAAATTCCACCACCCTCCCTCCCACCCCCCCAAACTCTAATATAGGACGTCAATAATTGTAGTTAGGATGAACGTGCCAAAGGATAAACGTCCAAAGTGACGACAGTGGCTGACGCACAGCTACTGAAGATGGCGAGAGGCCGAAACAGTTTCCGATATTTCCCGGGATATTCTCTGAAAGAGTTTTGGTGCGGTGGTTGTGGGTTGGTCGGGGTGGCGTCGGCGGTCACGTGGGAGGGGTAAAACCCGATATTTTCTTCGCTTTCCACGAAGAATTAAGCCGAAAAACTGAACGACGTAATATCGAAAATTAGCGTTCGTTAATTTTATAACGTTCGTTGTTAATTGGAATTTCGATCGGGACGATACAGGGAAAACATGCGGCGTCCCGGCCGTAGTGGGGAAGAGAGAGCCGGCCATGTTGGCGAAAATTTCCCTCCGCTTTCGTTGAAAAGGGGGACCGACAGCGTTTTTGAGCGTTTTCTCGCACTTTCGGCGGCGAAAATTTCGAGTGAAAGTGCGCGCCGACCGCGCACCCGGTGCGCTGTCGAGCGCACGGCTTGAATCGGCCGATCAACAGCGCTCGAGGTGCGTCGCGTCGACGCTGGGAATTTTTCTCCCACCCCAAAACCGGCAACACTGCGGTCCCAGGACCCGACACCAGTCAGTACTGTCGGGCGTCGGAATCGGTCAAAGTTGTAAACGAGTTCTGCGTTTTGAAAATATTCTCGGACGGCCCTCGCGGTTGGTTGTCGGACAACGGAGAGAGAAGTTCGTCTCTAAAAAGGTGAGATTTCATTAACGAAATATTCCCTGTTTTACCGAAACGTCCGAGTCGAACGCTGACAACGGCCGGTCTCTATTCCCCTACAATATATTTCATGCTTTTAATCCATCTCAACACCGTACAGATTCGGATTAGAAAATACGCTATACGACAATAATCTGTACATTTTCCTTACCGGTAAACAATCGGGTACGCAAAGTGCGCGCGGTCTACATGTGCTCCATTGTTTTGCGTTTCAGGACATGAAAACTCTCTTTATACATTAAAAACATAATATACATTAAAATTACATCTCTCTCTCTCTCTATATATATATATATGGGACAGAATGTATATAACATAAATTTTATGTATGTCTATGCGGTGTTTTAGAGTTGAAATTTTGAAACATTTCCATCCTCAATTTCTTATATATATATATATATATATATATATATATATATATATATATATATATATATATATATATTTATATAAAAGGTATGAAAATATATAGCATTGCACGAACATTTGGGACAATCGCAACGGACACAAAATATGGATACGTTTGTATATAAAGAATTGCGTAACATATCTTGCAATATATTTATATTATATAATACAACAATTTATATACATATATATACATAAATTTTTTATGCTACCAAGACGATGGTGGTAAACTAAACGTTTGAAAAAATAACAATTACAGCCGAAAGAGAGCGAGAGGTGATAAAGAAGGCGGTGGAAACTACAGTTAAAAAATTATAATTTTGTTAATTATTCATTTTTCGGAATCCTTTATTCACTTTATACATTTTTATATACATATATATATATATATATATATATATATATATATATTTTTTTTTTTAAGTAATACTGTACGGTACGAGAGAAAAAATTATATATCAATACATATAAATACTGTTATAATTTAGTAAGGTTATAGAGTATCGCTCGTGAACCGAACCCCGAAATGATTTTTATGCGCAAAAACTAATATTTTTATTTTTCCCCCTCCCCCCCTCCCCCCCCCGCTTGTGTTTTCAGGTTTTTCCGACCGCATCTGAAAACAGATCGGAAAATCGGCGGACGAAAATGGAAATCCGGATCGACAGTTTCGACAACAGCGGCGGCAATTACAACGGTTACGTGAACGGCGATAGCGGTATGTCGACGGCGAATTATTATGTAATATGCAATCTAGACATTTATCCTTTATACACACAGATACACATACATTATATATATATACATGGAAATGTGTCGAACGAGTAAACGAAAACATAACAACATAACATGTTGTTATTCGATATTCACCAAATTTTTCGGTTCATCCCCCTCCATATCCGAAAGATTACAAACCGTAATGTTCGTATAAGAACAAAAAATTGTAAATCTTATAAGGAATGACGCTTGGTTTCGTTCTAGCGTGACTGTTTTTTTTTTCGTT
The DNA here is from genome assembly GCA_019843655.1 of Lethocerus indicus. Taxonomy (NCBI): domain Eukaryota; kingdom Metazoa; phylum Arthropoda; class Insecta; order Hemiptera; family Belostomatidae; genus Lethocerus; species Lethocerus indicus. The sequence continues at coordinate 23,657 of JACDQD010000022.1, read as the reverse complement.
CCGCGATGATTCCTGCATGGCCGTTAGATTTGTCGTGTTTCTGCTCTTCTGTCGCCGTCACTTTTCCCCGCCGTCCTTTCTTTTAACGACGTGGCGCTACTGAAGACGGGCGAACGGCCGAAACGGTCTCTAAGCAACATGAGAAGGAGGAGAAAGGAAACGCAACAATGTTACGGTCTCGCCGATACACTAACGCGTATTATTCTATATTTCGATATTGCGACGGTATATACGGACGGTCGATTGCGCATCAATTTAAATTTCGACTTAATTCCGCACGAAGCCCCACGACGTTAGGTAAGTAAGAGATAATAATACGGCATTCGAAAGGTTTCGGCCGGTCAATATACGATGTTTTCCAAAAATAGATTTTCGTTCCAAGTTACTAATAAATAGAGCATATACTTTTACCATATATAATATATATATAGTATGAATTTATCTTATGCTCCGATATCTCCCTCTATTTCAACACACAGTACAGTTGAATATTATCGACGAGTTCAAGACGGAATGCTATAAATGAAAACACAAAAGGGAATAGGAAAATTAAAATATATATCTATATATAATGCCCCGAATTTTAATTGGCACTCGGCCGTTAATACCCCTCTTATATATTCTGTTTGAGGAACGGAATTTTCTTATGTGTATATATATATATATATATATATAATAAATTGTCGTAATACTATAGTCAATATTTTGAAACGGCTTTTAGATAAACCCCCGACAAAACTTCCGACCACTTGTAGGCATTACAATGCTATCAATTGGATCGATTGCTTCTAAGTGTTTATTGTATTTAATCTCCGCTTGAACTGCGACCGAAGGTCCGTCCGTCCGCAAACCCGTATGGTCTAATCGGTTATTTTTAAAAAAAAAAAAGACTTTCTTTTAGTTTTCGAGAACCGTTCAATTAATTTTCTGGCGACAGCACGCGTCTTCTATATTTTTAATTTACCGGTGGTGGGGTGGGGGGCCCGGTCTCGTTTTGATTGAATTTAAACGGACAAGAGTCGCTCTCTGAATTTTTTTGTAACCGGCCGGGATTGTGGGGGAGAGAGGATAGGAGGGATATTTCTATTTTGAAATTAGTGCGTCACCGACTCGTGTCACGTTGACGAAACTGGTAGTAACACGAAATGTTACTTACCTATATGGCCAAAAAAATATATATATATATATTAGATGTACCACTCAAAAGTAATCGTCATTTTGACTTTGGAATTCATTTTATTTTGCTAAAACTTAATTATTCACTATATATATATATATATATATATATATATATATATATATATATATATATATTTCACTGATATTATTGACAACTCTCCGTCAATTTTCCGCAAATTTTCTCCTCTTGAGGAACTCCTCAAGACCGAAAAATGCACATCTTATCGAATTCTTGATTACTTTTGGGGCACACCTATATATATATATATATATATATATATATATATATATATATATATATACAAAATGACACTTAAACTAATTAAAAAAAGAGTGTTATAGGGACGCACTTACGCCCTGCGCACTTAATTTAGAAATACACACATACAGCCGCACTCAATATAGTCGAGCGTATATCCAACGCGCACTTAATATAGCACAACGCACACTTATAATAATAGATATTACGCTCCGAGTTAATAATGTTTTAACTTACCAATAATGGGCACTTGACGCCGTCGTCCGAAAGTATTATCGGCGGGCCGTTTAAGCACCGATTTACACTCAATTAACACCGAGTATCGGCACATGTGTAGAAGAATATTTGTAGCGGCTCTTTTAACGCTACACTTGCGTTAGACGAACTGACACTAATATTGGCCTGCGGTTCAAACGGTACACAGACACACACACACACAGACACAGTGGCACTATTGGGGCCGTTTTATCTGGATTTAAGCCAACACTCTACTACCCCTTGCCAAGAGAATAAGAAACTAGAATATATATATATATATATATATATATATATATATATATATATATATATATTAATGGGCGACACAAAAGAGAAAGGGGAAAAAAAATAATATAGGGGGTCAATATCTATATATATATATATAGGACTGGGGGGTTAGTATGACTAAACCAGTCGGCGGACAACAGTTCTACGGTATAGGTCTCCCGCTAGAGCTAAATCTACATCTACAGCTACAGAGCCGGTAAAAATGAAGATAGAACAGCTATTGAAGTACGCCAACGGTGAGTTTAGTCGTACTACATTGTAGTAATACTACTCGTACTGGGGAGGGGCTGTACTGTACTGTGTAGGTACATAACACACACACATATACAATGGTGTGTATATATATATATATATATATATATATATATATATATATATATATGTCTGCTTACACTTAATATAGTAAGGGCACCTATGTTGTAATCACCTCTGTTATCAACAACAACAGTTGTTGCACAATTGGGCCAACAATTTCATATATATATATATATATATATATATATATATATATATATATATATATATATATATAAAGTGTCGCACAAGAAGTGGGCCACGTGGTCCTCTTGTCACGTGACCTTGTTGCCCCAAATATCGAGCGCTAGCTATTGAAACCCTATTATGTAATATCCTTTTTACGTCCATTATATAAATATATATATACAACCCGAGCCCTATTTTCCGCCCGCAAGTGTAGCCGAAGTGATGTATACACTTGCCCTGTGAAACGGGCGGGTCGAAAATTGAAAATTTAGATTTTTCGAAAATTTTCACCGGATCGGTCCCATATTCGGCCCGCAAGTGTACCAAACTGATGTACACTCGCCCCTAAAAGGAGGGGTCGGAAATTCGAAAATTAAGGTTTTGGAAAATTTCAGATATCGGCCCCATATTCACACCACAAGTGTACCGAAGTGATGTACACTTGGCCCTAAAGGACGGAATGAAAATTGAAAATTTAGGTTTTTCGAAAATTTTCACCGGATCGGTCCCATATTCGGCCCACAAGTGTACCAAAGTGATGTACACTCGCCCCTGAAAGGACGGGTCGAAAATTGAAAATTTAGATTTTCGAAAATTTTCACCGGATCGGTCCCATATTCACACCACAAGTGTACCGAAGTGATGTACACTCGCCCCTAAAAGGACGGAATCGAAAATTGAAAATTTAGGTTTTTCGAAAATTTTCACCGGATCGGTCCTATATTCGGTCCACAAGTGTACCGAAGTGAGTGTACACTCGCCCCTGAAAGGACGGGTGAAAATTGAAAATTTAGGTTTTTCGAAAATTTTCACCGGATCGGTCCCATATTCAAGTGTACCGAAGTGATGTACACTTGCCCCTGAAAGGACGGGTCGAAAATTGAAAATTTAGGTTGAAAATTGAAAATTTGTTTTTCGAAAATTTTCACCGGATCGGTCCCATATTCGGTCCGCAAGTGTACCCGAAGTGAGTTACACTTGGACCTTGAACCTTGAAATCCGCCCGGAAATCCCGACGCCGTCATTTCAACGGCACTACAACAATTGTGACTGTTATTGTGTCATTGAATGTCCTTTAAATTCTGCGGTCTTCTCTCCCCGAAGGTTGTCCTCCTCTCAATTCTGAGGTCAAAACACGTCGTGCCCTTTCGTTCGTTCGTTCGTGACGTCTACCGGCATTGGGCTAAAACCACAAATGACGATCTCCGACGGAATTTCCCCATAAAGTTGAAATGTCGTGTTTGTAATTTGTTTTCCTCGAGTTCCCCGTCCAAGCGATAAGAAAACAGCCCTGTTGTACAAACGTTTGTACAACGGGGCTTATTGTAATTAATCCCCGACCCTATTGTTCTAACGTCTTGTGTTGTCTCTTACATGTTTGTTTCCGTTGGTCGTAAATTCCCGAATACATATTATATAACTGGGATACAAAACCTCGTTATATATATATATATATATATATATATATATATATATATATATATATATATACCCGGAAATTATACGAAGGAAATTCTTCGACCATGGGATAAACCCGCGGATTCGAATACATTGAATTCTCCACCTACGGGATAAAGTGTAGGGCAGAGTGCTGGAGTATTGAATGGATACAGGAAATAAAACTTTATCCTAAATTCGCGCCTAAAGAGCTCTCTAAGGGACCTCTGTGTCATAAACCGATAGGAGAGATCTCAGATTGAACGCTGAACACGGATTTGAATATAAAATTTTCAATGCCGTTCGTAGGTTGATTTTAAATTGTATATTTGGCAGGAAGAGGCGCTGAGTACTGTAGAATTTCAAATTCGGGTTTTGCACAATTCTGGTTTTAGTTGGGCGCATCAGTTGTTGCTGGGCGAGTTTCCGACCCCACCACCGGACCGGTGGTCTGGTATTGATCCTTGCCCTACATAGGGCCGACACCCCTTCCAGCCCCTATGAGAGAGAGAGCCCTTGTTTGTAAACAACCCAGCGGTTGGACTGTAAAATCCTTACAGATTTTACAAACGATTTTATACCTCTTCCAGGAATATGAAATGGCTGTAAATGGAAAACGGCCCAAACGATTTGTACCCAAATATTACTACCTACAATATATCGTGTACCTGTCTATTCCAGTGTCTAGCGACAGGAGATAACAAATTCAAAACGAATGACCTCCTCGCATTTTATGTTCTCCTCGTACGAATCCTGATACTTTCGTGTCCCTGTCTATTCCGATACCCAAACCGAGTGACCTCCTTGCATCTCATGTTCTGATACAAATCCTGATACCTTCATGTCCCTGTCTACCGATAGGGGAGTTGCAAAAATTGAAACCGAGAGACCTTGCATCTCATGTTCTCCTGGTACGAATCCTGATACCTTCATGTCGCTGTCTACCGATAGGAGTTGCAAAATTCAAACCGAGACCTTGCATCTCATGTTCCCCGATTTGAATCCTGATACCTTCATGCCCCCATCTGGTGACAGGAGTTACCAAATTCAAACGAGTGACCTCCTTACATCTTACAAATTCTCCTGATACAAATCTCCTGATACTTTTCCCGGCCCAAAATTGAAAATGTTAAAATATCAATCAATATGTAATTTGATAATAAATGAATCTGTCAAGGCTTGTGCCTTGCCTGAACAGACCTTGCATCTCATGTTCTCCTGATATGAATCCTGATACCTTCATGCCCCCATCTAGCGACAGGAGTTACCAAATTCAAACCGAGTGACCTCCTTACATCTTACAAATCCTCCTGATACAAATCTCCTGTTACAAATCTCCTGATACTTTTCCGCCCAAAATTGAAAATGTTAAAATATCAATCAATATGTAATTTGATAATAAATGAATCTGTCAAGGCTTGTAATGCCATTGGTGAAAATATATTACTTTTTAAATACATTTTCCTGTGTGTTTTCCACAGGCGGAGAAATGGACGAGATGGAAGAGGCGTCGTTAGGAGCGGTCTCAGTTTTCCGACGATCGCAACCCGACGCTGATACTGCACTCCCTGAACATGATGAAGAGAAATAGGACATTCTGCGATGTTGTCCTTCACGTGAGTACAACAACGGCGTTGCAATTGTACAATAGGGCGGTGTTGTATTTTTTTTCAAACGGACTGGCGCAAAAGATTGCGAAGAGGCAGAAAAAACTATTCCGAACAATAATCCCTCCAATATAAGATTCAGATCCAAGGAGAAACCTGACGGAACAAAAAAAAAGAAAACGGGCGGTGACGCCATTAATAAGCGTTAATAGGCCAACCAATTAGGCCTAATGAGGCCCAGCACAGAGTGGTAAATTTACTTGTGTTAACTGAGTGACTAATTTAGATATATATGGACGTGCCAAACAAGCTTTCTCCGGTGTTTGAAAACAGATGTACAATGAATTGAAAAATTGTGCACCCACCGGAGGGGGTTGTTTTCCTTCGGTAGAACCAGATTTGAACAAGTTTATAACAGGCTATATACGGAAGGTTATAAACAACCGGTTTCTTTCTCCGTTCCTCCAATATATATAGGCGGGTGGACTAATTTTTGGTTGGCTTCTGTTCGTCCAGGTTGGCAACAGCGAGCTGCACGCCGCTGGGGCCGTTTTGGCCAGCGTCAGCCCTCACCTTCTCGAGATGTTCTCGTCGGACGACGACAAGGGAATACAGCGAATCATAATCAGCTACAAGCTGAGCGGCGCTTCGAAGTCGGCGCTCGAAAAGCTCATCGACTACGCCTACGGCCAAGTCTGTATTAAGTCGGAATTAACCGACAAGTGGCGTTTTACATATTTTTAAATGCGTCATCATCTTAATACAGATAAGATTATTATTCGGTCCTTTCTGAAACGTCTTGTCGCTCATTCAAAACCATCTACGGATTGTCTGCGGCGAAAGGTGTCGACGTGCTTAAAAATATGTACAATTATTCAGTTGTCAATCCTGATATTTGAGGGCGTCAACGAAATTGCGCTAATTTAAAATTTCTTCGTTCAAGGCTCGAGTTGAGCCCGCAGGAGGTCAGGTCGGTGTTCGTCGCCGCGACTCAGCTGAAGATGGAACGCGTGGCGAAAGAGTGCGCCGTATCTTGTCCAGAATCTGGCGTCGACCGTCGTCGAGATCAGGAGCTTGCCGGGCATCGTCAGGGACAGGGCTTTAGTAACCAGGGTCGACACTTTCATCGCGTCGAAAGTAAATATATATCGAGTCGGCGGCTGAGTAATTGTTTACTTAAAATATGTACAACCCAATATATATATATAAGAAAATATAAGCTTTTGTCTTACGTATTTTCTGTATTACAATCGACGGTTCCGTTTACAGTTCGAGGAGGTTCGTCAGTCTCCGGCGCTGCTTGCCCTTCCGTGCGTCAAGATCTGAAGTGCTCAGCCGTAGCCGAAAGAGATGACGATGGTCGGCTGCGAATCCCTGTGTCGCCTCGCCTCGATTGGGTCAAGAGGACTTTCGGTAGTCGACGGACCTCGTCGAAAGGTGATTATTATAGCGCTAACATAGAAATAGTTTTCTGTCTGCCGGGGTGGGTTGTATACTGGTCTATTTCTGTCTCTGTATATATTTCAGACCCATCTACTCTATCTGGCGTTGGACAATTAGCTTCAGGACTGCAGCGAGCTGCCGGTGGCGACGCCAGCGACACGGAGATCGTCCAGGACTACAAGAGGATGTCGAAATCGATTTAACCGAACAAAGTATAATTCCGCTCAACTTTCGTACTGTCGCGTATCATTTGACAGGACCCCGCTCTTAATGTTGTGTTTTGTAATTGGTCAGAAGGGAGGCCGTAGGGTCAGCCGCGGCTAAACCGAGGTGATCATCTACAGCCGCGACATCATCGACAGCACCGAACAGGCGAAGTCGACTGGAAACTTGTCGCTTCGACCAAAGTCAGAGGTGAGTGACGATCGGGAGGCGGAATAAGTCGAGTTAATTGCTGAATTCACCGACAAGTGTCGGCCCGATATATTAACTTGTTGTATATTGTACAGATCACACATTCCTCGGACTGGTCGCGATGCAGGGCAAATTGGCGGCGCTTTCCGTCATGCTCCGGCTCAACGCTCGAACAGACCCAGCACAAACAGGGCAAAGTGGTCGCTCTCCGTCGCCTGCGCTGTCGCCGGCAGTGTCGGCGCGTCCCAGTCGGTCGGCGTCGGTCGCGCCCGGCGACGGCCGGTCGCCGAGGCCGACATCGTCGAAACCGCTGAAGGACTGACGATGAAGACGATGATGACGCCGCCGATTCGAACGTCGGGGCCGCCAAGCAGCGCATCAGCACTACAGCCGACGGACGAAGTGCCCGCCGCTTTACCGCGGTCTGGCGAATATGGGCAATTTCAAGTCGCGGCGCCGGCTGCGCCAATCTCAACGACAACTTGTTGGTCTGCGGTATGTATATATATATATATATATATATATTATCCTAGGAGATTTTAATGAAACCGTTTAGCCTATTCCTGAACCGGGGACAAGGATATAGTTCGAGCAGTCTTTCGAACATCGGGATACATTTTGAACAGAAAATTTAATGCGTTTCTTAACGGCGAATCTCTACAGGAAGGACAAACCTGTAGGAAAGATGTTCCGAAGAAGAGGGGGGGAAACTGTCGGACGCCCGACAAGCGAGGAAAAACTTTAAAACGACAACGTATTGTTTGAATTGCCCAAAATTGCCACGGATGCGCCTGGACTGTTTCAATGGATATCATCCGGCGTAGATAATAACAATATTTTATCCTACGTATAAATTAATAATAAAAGTAGAGTATTATATGTATACTTTTGATATTTTTATCCGCATATTCTATATTTATACTTCGGCTTGTTCTATCTTCTTCTGAAAATCTTATTTAACTTTGACAAGAAAAGCGTCACCCGTATACGGGCGCCGAACGTGTCGGCGTTGTTTACCGCGTTTCAACATACTGAGAACGTTGTTGTCGTTGGGTGCGGTGGGGGTATACGACAGGGCGGAGTGCCTGCGCAGCGTCGAGCTCTACAGTCCCGAATTGAACGGCTTGGCGTCGCTGGCGCCGATGCTGGAGGCCAGGGGCGGTTCAACATCGCCGTCGTCGACGGTCTAGTCTACGCAGTCGGGCGGCTGTAACGGGACGGCGGAGCTGGCGACCGTCGAACGGTATTCGGCTGCGGACACCAAATGGGAACGGGTGACCAGCCTGCCGATGGCGAGGAGCAACACCGGTGAGCCTAGTCTAATGCGGTGTCGTACGATTATTAAACCGCAAATTAATGTCCGGCGGTCCTCAAATTCATTACGAAACTTCGTTGAAAAAACCCCCCAGGCGTTTTTTCCTCGCCTTTTCCGGCCCAAAAATAACATCTTATCAAATTGTCGATTACTTTTGGGTACCCCGATATATATATATATACAGTACGGGGTTCGACTAAATATTGAATAGAGTCCGAACGAAAATGGAAAAGAAAATTACACAACCCAGGAGCATTTTCCTCGCACATTTTCACAGCTGTGAGCTGTTTTTTTGGGCGAAAACAGAGAAAATGTTTTGTTTTTGTGCTTTCATTATACAGATACTTCGACTCGTATGTTACATATTTGTGTATCCCTCTGTATATGTGTGTGTTTTTTTTTTGTTTTACGTTTCTTTTCTTTTTTTTTTTTTTGAAAAGCGTGAAACAAGAAAGGGCAAAAAGCGGTAAGTAATTTTATATATTGGTATTATTGTCCTCCGTTATATTTTAAGTCTACCACTTATTTCAGAAGTTAAAAGCCGATCGAAACACTGAGATATTTATTCGATTATAACAATTCGATATATCTAGCAAATTTCTGAAATTCTCCTTTTAATAAACAAACTGTGGGGAGGGGGATATAAAACATCAAATTTTCGATTTCAATAATTTTAAGTAGCCTTTGTCTGCTTTCTATTTCTATTTCAGTTTGTTCCTACCACTCTACTACTACTACTGCTACTACTACTGATTCTACTGCAAAAGAAAATTTCCGACGACGATGGAGCAAAGTAAAAAAAAAAAATACAGTCGAATAAATGATGATAGCGCGATGATGATGATGATGATGATGATGATGATGAGGACAGCGATACGCAGAAAAAGGTAAAAAATGAAACGAAGAAGAAGAAGAAGAAGATGTTCTACCCGTGGACGACGGATCGAATAACATAAAAATTATGTTGTTGTCGTATGCGTTGGGACTTTGTTGTTGTTCGTCGTTCGTGGAATTTTGTGAGGACGCGACGTGTCCCGAATGTTTTATATTATTCTCTATTATCGTTGTTTTTTTTTTCGGGCCCGAGCGTAATAAAAGGCAAGTGCGATATGAAGAAAAATGGAAGGAAATGAGCGACCCGAGAGGGCGACAATTTTTGTTCGTCCATTGTTTCATTGTTCCTGCTGTGTGCTGTGAATTTTTTTTTTTTTTTTTGTTTCTTGTTCTTCAACTTTACCCCCCGCCCCGCCCCTTGTATCTGCCCGAAATTCAAATAAATAATAATAAACTGACGGAGGATTGAAACCGAGAGAGAGATATGTGAGTATACAGAAATTGTGGGGGCGATATTTTGTAGCTGTTTCGTTTAATTCTAGGAAATGCTCCTGGCGCGATACATTTTTTTATTCAAGTTATTCAATCGACTTGTTTTATTGTATACGATATATATAGATATAATTTATTGCCGCGTCCTAATGAAAACGCGGGTGTCTGCAGCCTGCAGGGCAAGATATACTGCATCGGCGGTTGGAGCGCCACGTCGGTATCAGACAGTGCGATGTTTCGATCGAGACGGCGTATGGACGAGCATCGCACCTCTGCAGACCGGTCAGTGGACACTCGGTTCAATTATTTTTTTTTGCGCCCATTTTCTAACCGATCTTATAATACGTAATATATTATAGGGCGATATCAGGCGGCGTCTGTTCGATGGGACGATAGGGTGTGGGTCGTCGGCGGATCTGACGGATGGAATGTCTCAATTGGTCGAAGTTTATACACCGTCGTCAGCGAAGCGGCGGCGACGCAACGCCGACGCCGAGAAAGAGCAGTTAGTGCGGTACTCGAAGAGGATGATAACAAGCGAGGAGAGGTTGCAGGAATCGCAGTTTCAAGGGGTGAGTATCGAATCGCGAAATTTCCGAATTTAAAATTTTTCCGTAACGGCAACGCGCCGTCGTTTTTCGTGCTTTCAGGCAAACTATGCGCCGTCGGCGGTTCTGGCGGACGCGCAGTCGCTTGCGTCGACCGAAATATACGTGCCGGCCGAAGAGTGTTGGAGTCAGGGACCTTCGATGACGACGCCGAGGTCCAACGTCGAGTCGCCGTCATCGGCAGCCGGCTATCGCCGTCGGCGGAGTTCTCAGGTAAATATATAAACCGTCACCCGCTTAGCGGCCAATACCGTAATATATTATTGAAACCTTTTTCGGAGTTGACGAAATAATTTAAATTTTCGACGGACTGGAAAAGTGGAAGGTTATAGGCGTCCGCGTCGGGTTATCGACAATTTTCGTTTCCGTCTCCCTCGCTGCAGTTCGGTCTTTCGCTAGTGGGGATGCCGAAAAACATCAAAGTGCCTAATAGTGACAGTGACACAGAGCTACTGAAGACGGCGAAGCGGCGAAACCGCGGTCTGGCGAAAGACCGAACTGCAGCGAGAGGAGACAGAAACATCGCGGACAACAAAACAGTGATATCGAATTAATTTTCGTTTCGTCGAAACAAACTAATAAGAATTTTATATATATATATATATATATATCGGACGTTCGATTATTCTGAAATCGTCGTTATAAAGAATACGTCGTTTGAACCCCTCTGATCCTTTTCATTTTCCGTTCTTCAGGTAAAACTTTCTTGAACAGCATCGAATACCTCGACGAGTCGATAGCGAATGGGCGACTTTCAGCCCGACGTTGATGGCGGCGACTACGGCACGACAACAGAAGAAAGCGGCGATAAGGACAACAGCGGCGGCGCCGACGAAAAGTCGAAGCCAGGAGATCGAGTTAAGTCTAAAAAGTTGACAACGCTAGAGCTTAGGGTGGGTTGGATTTAATACATATATATATATATATATATATATATATATATATATATATAGCAGGGGATGTTGACGACGTTGAATATAGGGGATGATAGAGATATATATATAAAACAAGAGAGAGAACGATCGAGATCAAGTCGAGACACGGAAAAATTAACAAAAAAGCGATAAAATTCTTTTTATTTCGATAAGCGTCGCACTAAAAGATTTTCCACCGCCCCCAACACTGCTATAGGACAACCCTCTTCATATTTTTTTTAACCCCGATATACTATATAATATATTTTTCTAATCATAAATTCTGCCGTCCCTCTGAGGGGCGTTTTTCTTTCTCAGCGTCTCGACTCAAAATTTTATGCCGATTTTCTCTTTCGTCTTGTAATATTTTTAAGTATAAGGTTTTTGTGCGAAATCAATGTATGCGTCTATGAGGAAATAGCATATATATATATATATATATATATATATATATATATATATATGTTGTAATACTAATGATTGAAATATGAAAAAAAAATATATATATATATGGATATATCGAGATTATTATTAATATATATATAGAGAATATGACATATATATAAGACTTTTCAGTTTTATCCGACAACAGAATGGTGGTTTATAATTTTAGATTCAGGGCGCGGTTTTTCCTTTTTTCTTCTAGAACTTCGATGATAGCCGATATCGTGTATTAAAATTGTAAGAAATAAAAAAATATATATATATATAATGCATGTATTGAAATGACCACCGCTTGACCCTTAAAAGCGGGTTTGGCGTTTATTTTGAATTCCATTTATTTTATAGTTTAATTAGAATTTTTTCTGTTTTTCTTTATTTTCTAAGAAAATAATCCTGTTCCCAGGATAATATCAAACTATGAATTTATCAATATTATTATAATTATTGTATTATTGTATTAAGTAGATTTTAAAATCTTGTGGAGAAAATTTCTCTGTTTATCCGTATTAAATAAAAGATTTTTCGCATAGTCTTTGTGAGCTGAAAGCGAGCAAAATAAAAAAAAATCGAAGAATTGATATATGTTGATAATTTAAGGTTGGACAAATAAATAAAACTGATATTGAACGAAAACAGAATAAAAACATGAACTATCTCAAAGTAAAAACTTTTGTGTTTTTGTATTTGAAAAAATACTCTCCCTACACCTATCTACCTTCGCATATAATTACCGTATTCCCACCCAATATATTCAATATACGGATTTTGGCCACACCGAGGTCCGTAAATATCATTCTATCTCCGTTAATATTAATGATATCAGGATGATCTTTGTTTCTAAATGTCTTTTGGCGGATTTTGGGTACCAAACAAATTCTGTTTTTTTTTGTTTAGACACGTGGTAAAAGTGTCGACGCTGGAAAATTGTTGGTTAAATATCAATTTTAAATAGCGAAAACAGGGGTTGATGAACTCACTAAATTCGGTCGTGTTTCGTTTTCTCTTAGAAATTGTAAATAAAGTTCGGAAATTTGGTTGAAATTAGTCGATAAAGGTGGGGTAAGGAACACATACATAAAGAGGAAAGTTGTCGTGCGATACACATGTTTTATTGACATTTTAAATATTTTATGCTACATTATTTTTTATGTTGTACAGTACATTGTTCAATCGACATCGTTCGAAACATTGTTCCTTCGTATCCGGCCCGTGTCCGAAAGACGACTTTCGGTTCGAAATCTACATAATTTCGCTCCCCCGCAATTGAGTATCAAGGGGGCGTATATTTTTATAAAAAAAAATATCCTGTATGGCGAGTAGTATGCCCAGCTGACCTTCCGACATCAGCTTATCAGATCGAAGCGATTCGTGGCCAACGTCGCCTTATTCGGTATATTGCCTTCGGCTTGTTTGGAATATTCTTGACCTGAAAACAGAGAAAAAATATATTAGAACATAAGTTATATACAGTATATATAAGTTATATACAGTTATACATAAGTATATATAAATATATAGATTTAAATATATAGAAAGTGGGGGGAGAATTTCTATGGAAAACGTCTACGGTCTCATCGATTTTTTGACCGAAACACATTTCCTTAAATTTAATCGATTCGAAAGTACCCTGCAAATATACCCCATTAGGCTATGATTATTTATAAGTATATATAAATATATAGATTTACATATATAGAAAACGGGGGAAGAATTTCTATAGAAAACGTCTACGGTCTCATCGATTTTTTGACCGAAACACATTTCCTTAAATTTAATCGATTCGAAAGTACCCTGCAAATATACCCCATTAGGCTACGATTATTTATATGTGTACATAAATATATAAATATAAATATATAGAAAACGGGAGAATTTCTATAGAAAACGTCTACGGTCTCATCGATTTTTTGACCGAAACACATTTCCTTAAATTTAATCGATTCGAAAGTACCCTGCAAATATACCCCATTAGGCTACGATTATTTATAAGTATATATAAATATATAGATTTACATATATAGAAAACGGGGGGAGAATTTCTATAGAAAACGTCTATGGTCTCATCGATTTTTTGACCGAAACACATTTCCTTAAATTTAATCGATTCGAAAGTACCCTGCAAATATACCCCATTAGGCTATGATTATTTATAAGTATATATAAATATATAGATTTACATATATAGAAAACGGGGGAGAATTTCTATGGAAAATGTCTACGGTCTCATCGATTTTTTGACCGAAACACATTTCCTTAAATTTAATCGATTCGAAAGTACCCTGCAAATATACCCCATTAGGCTACGATTATTTATAAGTATATATAAATATATAGATTTACATATATAGAAAACGGGGGGAGAATTTCTATTGAAAACGTCTACGGTCTCATCGATTTTTTGACCGAAACACATTTCCATAAATTTAATCGATTCGAAAGTACCCTGCAAATATACCCCATTAGGCTACGATTATTTATAAGTATATATAAATATATAGATTTACATATATAGAAAACGGGGGGAGAATTTCTATAGAAAACGTCTACGGTCTCATCGATTTTTTGACCGAAACACATTTCCTTAAATTTAATCGATTCGAAAGTACCCTGCAAATATACCCCATTAGGCTATGATTATTTATAAGTATATATAAATATATAGATTTACATATATAGAAACGGGGAGAATTTCTGTAAACGGCTACGGTCTCATCGATTTTTGACCGAAACACATTTCCTTAAATTTAATCGGTTCGAAAGTACCCTGCAAATATACCCCATTAGGCTACGATTATTTATAAGTATATATAAATATATAGATATAAATATAGGGAGAATTTCTGTAGAAAACGTCTACGGTCTCATCGATTTTTGACCGAAACACATTTCCTTAAATTTAATCGATTCGAAAGTACCCTGCAAATATACCCCATTAGGCTACGATTATTTATAAGTATATATAAATATAAATACATATATAGAAAACGGGGAGAATTTCAACGGTCTCATCGATTTTTGACCGAAACGCATTTCCTTAAATTTAATCGATTCGAAAGTACCCTGCAAATATACCCCATTAGGCTACGATTATTTATAAGTATATAAATATATAGATACATATAGAGAATTTCTATAGAAAACGTCTACGGTCTCATCGATTTTTGACCGAAACACATTTCCTTAAATTTAAATCGATTCGAAAGTACCCTGCAAATATACCCCATTAGGCTACGATTATTTATAAGTATATATAAATATATAGATTTATATATAGAAAACGGGAGAATTTCTATAAGCGTCTACGGTCTCATCGATTTTTGACCGAAACACATTTCCTTAAATTTAATCGATTCGAAAGTACCCTGCAAATATACCCCATTAGGCTACGATTATTTATAAGTATATATAAATATATAGATTTACATATATAGAAAGTAACGGCCGAAACACATTTCCTTAAATTTAAATCGATTCGAAAGTACCCTGCAAATACATTAGGCTACGATTATTTATAAGTATAT
Source organism: Lethocerus indicus (assembly GCA_019843655.1). Lineage (NCBI taxonomy): Eukaryota > Metazoa > Arthropoda > Insecta > Hemiptera > Belostomatidae > Lethocerus > Lethocerus indicus. The sequence continues at coordinate 8,161 of JACDQD010000022.1, read as the reverse complement.
ATAAATATATAGATTTACATATATAGAAAACGGGAGAATTTCATGTCTACGGTCTCATCGATTTTTGACCGAAACACATTTCCTTAAATTAAATCGATTCGAAAGTACCCTGCAAATATACCCCATTAGGCTACGATTATTTATAAGTATATATAAATATATAGATTTACATATAGAAAACGGGGGGAGAATTTCTATGGAAAACGTCTACGGTCTCATCGATTTTTTGACCGAAACACATTTCCTTAAATTAAATCGATTCGAAAGTACCCTGCAAATATACCCCATTAGGCTACGATTATTTATAAGTATATATAAATATATAGATTTACATATATAGAAAACGGAGAATTTCGGTCTCATCGATTTTTGACCGAAACACATTTCCTTAAATTTAAATCGATTCGAAAGTACCCTGCAAATATACCCCATTAGGCTACGATTATTTATAAGTATATATAAATATATAGATTTACATATATAGGGAGAATTTCTGTAGAAAACGTCTACGGTCTCATCGATTTTTGACCGAAGCATTTCCTTAAATTTAAATCGATTCGAAAGTACCCTGCAAATATACCCCATTAGGCTACGATTATTTATAAGTATATATAAATATATAGATTTACATATATAGAAAACGGAATTTCGTACGGTCTCATCGATTTTTGACCGAAACACATTTCCTTAAATTAAATCGATTCGAAAGTACCCTGCAAATATACCCCATTAGGCTATGATTATTTATAAGTATATATAAATATATATATATATAGAAAACGGGGAGAATTTCTGTAAACGGCTACGGTCTCATCGATTTTTTGACCGAAACGCATTTCCTTAAATTAAATCGATTCGAAAGTACCCTGCAAATATACCCCATTAGGCTACGATTATTTATAAGTATATATAAATATATAGATTTACATATAGAAACGGGGAGAATTTCTGTAGAAAAGCAAATATAATTAGGCTACTAGTAGAATTTCTATAGCGTCTACGGTCTCATCGATTTTTTGACCGAAACACATTTCCTTAAATTAAATCGATTCGAAAGTACCCTGCAAGTATACCCCATTAGGCTACGATTATTTATAAGTATATATAAATATATAGATTTACATATATAGAAAACGGAGGGAGAATTTCTATAGAAAACGTCTACGGTCTCATCGATTTCTTGACCGAAACACATTTCCTTAAATTTAATCGATTCGAAAGTACCCTGCAAATATACCCCATTAGGCTACGATTATTTATAAGTATATATAAATATATAGATTTACATATATAGAAAACGGGGGGAGAATTTCTGTAGAAAACGTCTACGGTCTCATCGATTTTTTGACCGAAACACATTTCCTTAAATTAAATCGATTCGAAAGTACCCTGCAAATATACCCCATTAGGCTACGATTATTTATAAGTATATATAAATATATAGATTTACATATATAGAAAACGGGGGGAGAATTTCTGTAGAAAACGTCTACGGTCTCATCGATTTTTTGACCGAAACACATTTCCTTAAATTAAATCGATTCGAAAGTACCCTGCAAATATACCCCATTAGGCTACGATTATTTATAAGTATATATAAATATATGATTTCATATATATAGAAAACGGGGGGAGAATTTCTGTAGAAAACGTCTACGGTCTCATCGATTTTTTGACCGAAACACATTTCCTTAAATTAAATCGATTCGAAAGTACCCTGCAAATATACCCCATTAGGCTACGATTATTTATAAGTATATATAAATATATAGATTTCACATATATAGAAAACGGGGAGAATTTCTGTAAACGTCTACGGTCTCATCGATTTTTTGACCGAAACACATTTCCTTAAATTAAATCGATTCGAAAGTACCCTGCAAATATACCCCATTAGGCTACGATTATTTATAAGTATATATAAATATATAGATTTACATATATAGAAAACGGGGGGAGAATTTCTGTAGAAATGCTCACGGTCTCATCGATTTTTTGACCGAAACACATTTCCTTAAATTAAATCGATTCGAAAGTACCCTGCAAATATACCCCATTAGGCTACGATTATTTATAAGTATATATAAATATATAGATTTACATATATAGAAAACGGGGGGAGAATTTCTGTAGAAAACGTCTACGGTCTCATCGATTTTTTGACCGAAACACATTTCCTTAAATTAAATCGATTCGAAAGTACCCTGCAAATATACCCCATTAGCTATGATTATTTATAAGTATATATAAATATATAGATTTACATATATAGAAAAACGGGGAGAATTTCTGTAGAAAACGTCACGGTCTCATCGATTTTTGACCGAAACACATTTCCTTAAATTTAAATCATTCGAAAGTACCCTGCAAATATACCCCATTAGGCTACGATTATTTATAAGTATATATAAATATATAGATTTACATATAGAAAACGGGGAGAATTTCTATAGAAACGTCACGGTCTCATCGATTTTTTGACCGAAACACATTTCCTTAAATTAAATCGATTCGAAAGTACCCTGCAAATATACCCCATTAGGCTACGATTATTTATAAGTATATATAAATATATAGATTTACATATATAGAAAACGGGGAGAATTTCTGTAAACGTCTACGGTCTCATCGATTTTTTGACCGAAACACATTTCCTTAAATTAAATCGATTCGAAAGTACCCTGCAAATATACCCCATTAGGCTACGATTATTTATAAGTATATATAAATATATAGATTTACATATATAGAAAACGGGGGGAGAATTTCTGTAGAAAACGTCTACGGTCTCATCGATTTTTTGACCGAAACACATTTCCTTAAATTAAATCGATTCGAAAGTACCCTGCAAATATACCCCATTAGGCTACGATTATTTATAAGTATATATAAATATATAGATTTACATATATAGAAAACGGGGGGAGAATTTCTGTAGAAAACGTCTACGGTCTCATCGATTTTTTGACCGAAACACATTTCCTTAAATTAAATCGATTCGAAAGTACCCTGCAAATATACCCCATTAGGCTACGATTATTTATAAGTATATATAAATATATAGATTTACATATATAGAAAACGGGGGGAGAATTTCTGTAGAAAACGTCTACGGTCTCATCGATTTTTTGACCGAAACACATTTCCTTAAATTAAATCGATTCGAAAGTACCCTGCAAATATACCCCATTAGGCTACGATTATTTATAAGTATATATAAATATATAGATTTACATATATAGAAAACGGGGGGAGAATTTCTGTAGAAAACGTCTACGGTCTCATCGATTTTTTGACCGAAACACATTTCCTTAAATTAAATCGATTCGAAAGTACCCTGCAAATATACCCCATTAGGCTACGATTATTTATAAGTATATATAAATATATAGATTTACATATATAGAAAACGGGGGGAGAATTTCTATAGAAAACGGCTCCGGTCTCATCGATTTTTTGACCGAAACACATTTCCTTAAATTAAATCGATTCGAAAGTACCCTGCAAATATAACCCATTAGGCTACAATTATTTATATGTGTACATAAATATATAAATATAAATATATAGAAAGGAGGGAGAGAATTTCCACCTGTTCGAAAGTTATCATTGAGCGAGATTCGACTTATTCGGCCTTTCTGCACCAGTTCGGATATCCATATCTGAAACTGAAATATTCGAACGATAAAACCATATATATATATATATATATATATATATATATATATATATATATATACAGACACACTACTTAGATTACTTAGATCGAAATTAGGCTTAAACAACAAATTATTAGTTCCGATTAAGAGAGTATTACGACGCGAAAACAATTTGACGTATATCGATTAAAGCCCGATACAACCTTCATAGCCCCGACAGTAAATTTTAACCCATATTCTCTGTATAAGATATACAATAATTAGGAAGAATATTGAAAAAAAATGATGCTATAACCGGAACTTTCATAACCTTCCAACCTACGGTTGTGTTGGGGTGGGGGGGAACGGCCAACCTTGTCCAGAGGTCAAATTTCGTCGCGAATGAAATTCTCCCGACGGAATTACAATTATTTTAAATAAATAGAAATAAACCTGCAGCGATTCCGGCCTGCCGGTGAGGTGGAAGAGGATTTCGTCCGTAGTGACCGGTCGGCGGAGTTGGCCGGCGGCGGGCCGATATCGTTCATCTCGCGGCTGGAAAATTTTCCCCAGAAAATCGCAACCGACGAAAACGCCGAAAAACCGCGACTTATCCGACGGACTTAAGGGAAAAAAGTTCGAATCGAGTCACCGGCGGAGAGATTGGGGTTGGGACTGCCGCCATATTGCCGTCCCACCGCCCGATACCACCGAATATTTTAAATATTATTTTTTAAAATTTCTCAATAATATATATAAAATTCTGATGACCGATAGCAGAAAAATGTCGGCCTAATAAATATATATTCCGTTTTATTATTAGGGCCTCCAATAGGCCGTAAGTAACTCGCTGTTTTTTTTGTATATGTAACCATATATATATATATATATATATAAGTCAAATCTTGCAGTGTAATTTACGCGTTTTTAAAAAAGACGTCATTCTATCTCCGTTAATATTAATGATATCAGGATGATCTTTGTTTCTAAATGTCTATTTTGCTTCCTACTACCGGGCTATACACACAGTTCCGGGCTGGAGACTATAGAATAGAAACGGCGGAAACCCGTGGCGGATTTGGGCTTCCTCTACCGGGGTACACAGTTCCGGCCGTACCGACGTCACTCTATCTCCGTTAATATTAATGATATCCGGATGATCTTTGTTTCTAAATGTCTATTTTGCTTCCCTCTACCGGGCTATACACACAGTTCCGGGCTGGGGACTATAGAATAGAAACGGCGGATTTGGGGTACCACCCGGGGGTCCGTACCGACGTCATTCGATCTCCGTTAATATTAATGATATCAGGATGATCTTTGTTTCTAAATGTCTATTTTGCTTCCTACTACCGGGCTATACACACAGTTCCGGGCTGGGGACTATAGAATAGAAACGGCGGATTTGGGGTACCACCGGGGTCCGTACCGACGTCATTCGATCTCCGTTAATATTAATGATATCGGATGATCTTTGTTTCTAAATGTCTATTTTGCTTCCTCTACCGGGCTATACACACAGTTCCGGGCTGGAGACTATAGAATAGAAACGGCGGATTTGGGGTACCACCGGGGTCCGTACCGACATCACTCTGATCTCCGTTAATATTAATGATATCCGGATGATCTTTGTTTCTAAATGTCTATTTTGCTTCCTCTACCGGGCTATACACACAGTTCGGGCTGGGGTTCCGGCTGGAGACGGATTTGGGGTACCGGGGTCCGTAGAATAGAAACGGCGGATTTACCGGGTAGGGGTTCTGGGGACCTGGGGGTCCGTACCGACCCGGGGTCCGTCACATTCTATCTCCGTTAATATTAATGATATCATCCGGATGATCTTTGTTTCTAAATGCTTCCTCTCTATTTTGCTTCCCTCTACCGAATCTCCGTTAATATTAATGCTACTTTGTTTCACCTTTTGCTTCCTCAGTTCCGGGCTGGAGACTATAGAATAGAAACGGCGGATTTGGGGTACCACCCGGGGGTCCGTACCGACGTCATTCTATCTCCGTTAATATTAATGATATCAGGATGATCTTTGTTTCTAAATGTCTATTTTGCTTCCCTCTACCGGGCTATACACACAGTTCCGGGCTGGAGACTATAGAATAGAAACGGCGGATTTGGGGTACCACCCGGGGGTCCGTACCGACGTCATTCGATCTCCGTTAATATTAATGATATCCGGATGATCTTTGTTTCTAAATGTCTATTTTGGCTTCCCTACCGGGCTATACACACAGTTCCGGGCTGGAGACTATAGAATAGAAACGGCGGATTTGGGGTACCACCCGGGGGTCCGTACCGACGTCATTCTATCTCCGTTAATATTAATGATATCAGGATGATCTTTGTTTCTAAATGTCTATTTTGCTTCCCTCTACCGGGCTATACACACAGTTCCGGGCTGGAGACTATAGAATAGAAACGGCGGATTTGGGGTACCACCCGGGGGTCCGTACCGACGTCATTCTATCTCCGTTAATATTAATGATATCAGGATGATCTTTGTTTCTAAATGTCTATTTTGCTTCCCTACTACCGGGCTATGCACACACAGTTCCGGGCTGGGGACTATAGAATAGAAACGGCGGATTTGGGGTACCACCCGGGGGTCCGTACCGACGTCATTCTATCTCCGTTAATATTAATGATATCCGGATGATCTTTGTTTCTAAATGTCTATTTTGCTTCCCTCTACCGGGCTATACACACAGTTCCGGGCTGGGGACTATAGAATAGAAACGGCGGATTTGGGGTACCACCCGGGGTCCGTACCGACGTCATTCTATCTCCGTTAATATTAATGATATCGGATGATCTTTGTTTCTAAATGTCTATTTTGCTTCCTACCGGGCTATACACACAGTTCCGGGCTGGGACTATAGAATAGAAACGGCGGATTTGGGGTACCACCCGGGGTCCGTACCGACGTCATTCTATCTCCGTTAATATTAATGATATCGGATGATCTTTGTTTCTAAATGTCTATTTTGCTTCTCTACCGGGCTATACACACAGTTCCGGGCTGGAGACTATAGAATAGAAACGGCGGATTTGGGGTTACCTGGGGTCCGTACCGACGTCACTCTATCTCCGTTAATATTAATGATATCAGGATGATCTTTTTGTTTAAATGTCTATTTTGCTTCCTACTACCGGGCTATACACACAGTTCCGGGCTGGAGACTATAGAATAGAAACGGCGGATTTGGGGTACCACCCGGGGGGTCCGTACCGACGTCATTCTATCTCCGTTAATATTAATGATATCAGGATGATCTTTGTTTCTAAATGTCTATTTTGCTTCCTACTACCGGGCTATACACACAGTTCCGGGCTGGGGACTATAGAATAGAAACGGCGGATTTGGGGTACCACCCGGGGTCCGTACCGACGTCATTCTATCTCCGTTAATATTAATGATATCAGGATGATCTTTGTTTCTAAATGTCTCTTTTGCTTCCTACTACCGGGCTATACACACAGTTCCGGGCTGGAGACTATAGAATAGAAACGGCGGATTTGGGGTACCACCCGGGGGTCCGTACGACGTCATCTATCTCCGTTAATATTAATGATATCAGGATGATCTTTGTTTCTAAATGTCTGCTTCCTACCGGGCTATACACACAGTTCCGGGCTGGAGACTATAGAATAGAAACGGCGGATTTGGGGTACCACCCGGGGGTCCGTACCGACGTCATTCTATCTCCGTTATTAATGATATCAGGATGATCTTTGTTTCTAAATGTCTATTTGCTTCCCTACCGGGCTATACACACAGTTCCGGGCTGGGACTATAGAATAGAAACGGCGGATTTGGGGTTGGTCCGTACCGACGTCATTCCTCTCCGTTAATATTAATGATATCAGGATGATCTTTGTTTCTAAATGTCTATTTTGCTTCCTCTACCGGGCTATACACACAGTTCCGGGCTGGGGACTATAGAATAGAAACGGCGGATTTGGGGTACCACCCGGGGGGTCCGTACCGACGTCATTCTATCTCCGTTAATATTAATGATATCCGGATGATCTTTGTTTCTAAATGTCTATTTTGCTTCCTACTACCGGGCTATACACACAGTTCCGGGCTGGGGACTATAGAATAGAAACGGCGGATTTGGGGTACCACCCGGGGGGTCCGTACCGACGTCATTCTATCTCCGTTAATATTAATGATATCAGGATGATCTTTGTTTCTAAATGTCTATTTTGCTTCCTACTACCGGGCTATACACACAGTTCCGGGCTGGAGACTATAGAATAGAAACGGCGGATTTGGGGTACCACCCGGGGGGTCCGTACCGACGTCATTCTATCTCCGTTAATATTAATGATATCAGGATGATCTTTGTTTCTAAATGTCTGCTTCCCTACTACCGGGCTATACACACAGTTCCGGGCTGGAGACTATAGAATAGAAACGGCGGATTTGGGGTACCACCCGGGGGTCCGTACCGACGTCATTCTATCTCCGTTATTAATGATATCAGGATGATCTTTGTTTCCTAAAA